>CM053026.1:528845239-528891693 GCA_028564925.1 Lithobates sylvaticus | reverse complement strand
ATAAAGAAATACATGTTGCTCTTGCTAGAAAATGTATTGTCCTCGTCATTCTTTTGAGCTGTATCAAATAATATCTTTCTTCCTAGCTATCTTCTGTAAACTACTAAATTCCCTGTCCCCAGTGTACTGGAGATGACGATATAAGGTCATGTTTGGAGTCCATACCAGGACTGAAGTCTAAGGTGACAACCATGGCTTTTTTCTGTAGATGCTGTGGAGGAGTTACATAGCCACTGTAAGAGAACTGTTAATATGCGCCAGGAGCGCACATGTGCGCATGCGCACGCTTACGGGCAACGGCGAAATTCTATGCGCACCAATGTGTGCAATCAAGGGCAACAGAGTACTTTCACGCGCACAAATGCGAATGTGCACGAGCGCGCCCCTAGCAGAAATTGGCGCCAGACGGCCTATTTGAAGGATGCTCTGGCTTCTGGAAGGTGCTGACTGGTTTTCAGCTGTGTCCTGATATTCTGAACCCTGTTTATACCCGGCTTAATTCCCGTTGCTGAACTTGGCTTCCCTCGACTCTGCTTTGGACTCTGATTTTTCTGACTACTGGTTCCTGATCCCGGCTTCCCTTCTAACGTTGCTTCTGCTTATACCTTGGTACCTCGCTGCCCGCTTGTTGCTGAACCCGGCTATCCCTGTGACCTTGCTTCTGCCTCCTGCTTGGCTCCGCGCTGTCTCCGAGTGCCTGTGCTGGCTGATCATCATCTTAGCTTCCTTGGGTCCAGCTCTTCACCAGATGCCTTACCTGCACCACCAAGCCCTGCAACTCTACTTACAAGTTCTGCACGCAACACCTGCAGGCACTCATGTTCCTCCTAAACCCTAGCTACCATCTGTTCCACCTCCAGTGGGGCTGGGGCCGGGCGGAGATACAAAAGAGGCCGACCTCGTCATTTCAGACTCCTACCAGGTACGTGACAGTACCAGTCAGCCAAGGATGGAGTCTGAAAGGGTGGCCTCTCCACCAGAGGACATTTTCAGATCTATTTCTGAACTATCACATATTGTACTGAAGTTACAAGAGAACTTTAGTCACATGGAAGAGCGACTACCACATGAGCTGAATGTCACATCAGCCTATGCTCCTCTCACGGCCTTGGATTCTTCTACTCAAACAGAGTCCAGCCTATTCTGTGAGGCCACACCCCCTCCGGAACCCAGAGTGCCTATCCCTGAGCGATTTTCGGGAGATCGCAAAATGTTTCGCACTTTTCGGAATTCCTGTGAACTCTACTTCTCCCTGTTACCCCCGAACCTTTGCATCAGAAGAGATCATGGTGGGATTAATTATCACGCTATTACTGAACTAACCACTGTCCTGGGCTCATCATCTCCGGGAACAACATGATCCTGTTCTGGCAGCCACAGATTCCTTTTTCTCAGCTATGGCTCAGCTATACTCTGATCCTTTCTATCACCAAACTGCTGAATCCATGCTTGGCAAGTTGCAGCAAGGTCCAAGGCCTGTTGAAGATTAGGTAATGGACTTTCGTGTCTGGAGCGCAGATACTCAATGGAATCTTCCTGCACTTCATCACCAGTTCCGTCTGGGACTCTCTGACACCTTAAAAGATGAACTTGCCAGAGTGGGAGTTTCTGCATCCCTGGAAGGTCTGATTAACTTAACCATTCAGATCGATCAACGTTTACGAGAAAGACAATCCGAAAGATCTAAAGGAACTCTCTGTGGCTTCAAGGGCCAACGTCCCTGCTTCCTCATCTGCTGCACTCCCCAGGAGGAAGGAACAGCATAAGACACCTTTTAGTAGCTTTCGAAGACCACCCCTTTCTTCTGCCGAATGCCTTCGTCGACTACAGGGCAATCTGTGCCTCTATTGCGGGGAGGCTGGTCACTTTATACAGACTTGTCCGGCTAAGACCAGCAGATCCCCTTCCCATCAGCCTCACATGATGCATCTCCCTGTGAAGGATTAGTCACACGTCTCTCTTCCTATCATGTTCCGGTTGACCGAGAAGACAATTTCTGTACTAGCCATTATAGACTCTGGGACCTGTAGTTGCTTTGTGGACTCTGCATTTGCCTCTCTCCACCAGTTGACAGTATGTGCCAAGAGGCAAGGATTTCATGTTCATCTGGCTGATGGCTCCGGCATTAAATCAGGGCCGGTTACTCAAGAGACTTTACCTATCTTCTGCCAGACTTCCTCAGGTCACCACGAGTTCCTTCGCCTGGATGTCATAGCTTCCCCTATGTTCATGACATGATCATGACATCGCCTCAGGATAGCAACTCGGAATTGTTCAGGGATAAAGATTTGTTTCTTATGGAAGTACAGGCCATCCCTCAGCTGAAGGGCCAGGTCCTTGGAAGGTGGTTGGTTGGCCACATTTGTTCTTATTTGGGACATCAGATCTGCCTGAAGGAGTAGAAAATTCTTGGCTGGTAGAATAGTATTGGGTTCCGTGGGTACAACTGGGTCATTGAATATCCGGGACAAGGCATCTGCCTTACCGTTCTTTGAGCCTGGGCGATACGTTATGTGGAACATAAAGCGAGAGAAGAAAAGTGCCACCCTGAAAAAAGAGCCCCGAAGGTCATGCGCACGCTTACGGGCAACGGCGAAATTCTATGCGCACCAATGTGCGCAATCAAGGGCAACAGAGTACTTCCACGCGCACCAATCCGCGCGCGCACGAGCTTGCCCCTAGCAGAAATTGGCGCCAGACGGCCTATTTAAAGGATGCTCTGACTTCTGGAAGGTGCTGACTGGTCTTCAGCTGTGTCCTGATATTCCGAACCCTGTTTATACCAGGCTTGATTGCCGTTGCTGAACTTGGCTTCCCTTGACTCTCTGCTTTGGACTCTGATTACTCTAACTACTGGTTCCTGATCCCGGCTTTCATTCTTACGTTGTTTCTGCTTATACCTTGGTACCTCGCTGCCTGCTTGTTGCTGAACCCGGCTATCCCTGTGACCTTGCTTCTGCCTCCTGCTTGGCTCTACGCTGTCTCCGAGTGCCTGTGCTGGCTGACCATCATCTCAGCTTCCTTGGGTCCAGCTCTTCACCAGATGCCTTACCTGCACCACCAAGCCTGCAACCCTACTTACAAGTTCTGCACGCAACACCTGCAGGCACTCGTGTTCCTCCTGACCCTAGCTACTATCTGTTCCACCTCCAGTGGGGCTGGGGCCGGAGATACAAGAGAGGTATCTTGTATGGTTTGTGTGTGCAAAGAGACAACACTCAACAGACTCAAAGTTCCCTAGGGATAGCATAAGGAAGTGTCACTCTCTGTCCCTGACTTGGAGCAGTGTCCCTCTGTCCCTCATTCCTCCTCATTTGTCCCTCATTTTTGTCTGATCTATATAGTTATATATATATTTTAAAAAAAATGTTTATCTATCAAAAAGTGTTTTTCAGTGCTAAACCTTTCATCTGATTTCTAAATTGCTGCATTTGTCAATTCCAAAAGCCAATATAAAGGAATAGTAGTGATAAATAAAAGCCCTTGTGGGTTTAACCAATCTTGTTTTTTTGTACAATTCCCCTTTAAGGGGGCGTGGCAGGGGGTTTCCTATGGCTGAATACTTTTGCTGATAGGTGTCCCTCATTCCCATCTCAAAAAGTTGGGAGGTATGTTAATCAGTCAAGCAGCCCAATAGACTCTGGATAGAATCTGTTTAAACCCTTATACAGTATGTATGTCAGGATTATCATGGGTATCTAACCCGAAAAAGGACATTACTCTTAATCACTATATCATTTTAGCATGAATCATTGCTTTAAAGTTTCTTCCTTAATTCCAATTTAAAATTATGGAATGTTGATAGTATCCTTTATTAATTTAATTACTTCTAAAGTTTCATACTGATTCATCTTTAATTATATGTATATCTAGCAGTATAGGGAGTGGCAATTGCAGTTCTATATATAAAGAGATGGACTTTTATGCCTATGTAATTTGTAGGCATATAATGTGTAGTTAAATGCACTGACATAACATTTCATAGGTAAATGTATGAAATAAAACAGGAATTAAAATGCTTTGTCTTTTACAGTATGATAGGAATTTACTCCTTAAAGAATAGTCCAACTCTTTTTTTAGTTTCTATTGACAGATCTGTATATCTATGATTCTTTCCTTTTGACAGCTCTGCCAGTTTCTGTATCAGCTATGGTTAATATGCATACTAGCTGATCTAAGCAAGACACCGAAAAATAATTTTAGTTTGTGCCTGCCCTAATTTAAAGCAAATTTGTGACTTAAATAAAATCTGAACCTCGCCCACTGTGGACTGGATACAACTCAGTACTTACAGTGCCTTGAAAAAGTATTCACATCCCTTGAAAAAGTACTTATACCCCTTGAAATTTTTTTCTACATTTTGTCACATTACAACCAAAAAACTTAAATGTATTTTATTGGGATTTTATGTGACAGATAGACCAACACAAAGTGGCACATAATTGTGAAGTGGAAGGAAAATTATAAATGGATTTCAAAATGTTTTGCAAATAATTATCTGAAAAGTTTGGCGTGCATTTGTATTCAGCCCCCTGAGTCAATACCTTTCGATGCAATTACAGCTGCATGTCTTTTTGGGTATGTCTCTACCAGCTTTGCACATCTAGAGAGAGTGACATTTTTGCCCATTCTTCTTTGCAAAATAGATCAAGGTCTGTCAGATTGGATGAAGAGCGTCTGTGAACAGCAATTTTCAAGTCTTGCCACAGATTCTCAATTGGATTTAGGACTTTGACTGGGCCATTCTAACACATGAATATGCTGTGATATAAACCATTCCATTGTAGCTCTGGCTATATGTTTAGGGTTGTTGTCCCGCTGAAAGGTGAACCTCAGTCTCAAGTCTTTTGCAGACTCTAACAGGGTTTCTTCTAAGACTGCCCTGTATTTGGCTCCATCCATCTTCCCATTAACTCTGACCAGCTTCTCTGTCCCTGCTGATAAAAAAGCATCCCCACAACATGATGCTGCAACCACCATGTTTCACGGTGGGGATGTGTGTTCAGGGTGATGTGCAGTGTTAGTTTTCTGCCACACATAGCATTTTGCTTTTAGGCCAAAAGGTACAATTTTGGTCTCATCTGACCAGAGCTCCTTCCACATGTTTTCTGTGTCCCCCACATGGCTTCTTGCAAAACTACAAATGGGACTTCTTATGGCTTTCTTTCAACAATGGCTTTCTTCTTGCCACTCATCTATAAAGGCCACATTTGTGGAGTGCGCGACTAATAGTTGTCCTTTGGACAGATTCTTCCACCTGAGCTATGGATCTGCAGCTCCTTCAGAATTACTATGGGTCTCTTGGCTGCTTCTCTGATTAATCCTCTCCTTGCCCGGCCTGTCAGTTTAGATGGACGGCCATGTCTTGGTAGGTTTGCAGTTGTGCCATACTCTTTCCATTTTCGGATAATGGATTGAACAGTGCTCTGATAGATGTTCAAAGCTTGGGATATATTTTTTTTATAACCTAACCCTACTTCTCCACAACTTTATCCCTGACATGTCTGGTGTGCTCCTTGGCCTTAATGATGCTGTCTGTTCACTAAGGATCTCTAACAAACCTCCGAGGGCTTCACAGAACAGCTGTATTTATACTGAAATTAAATTACACACAGGTGTACTTTGATTGCCATATTGGTTGGCGCCATGTCCTTCTACCCTCTGTAGGCAGTGAGAGAATGACCGGTGTAAAAGTGCTCTCTGACAGTCGGGAGGGGCGGTGAGGCTAGCGTGGGGCAAATTGGACTGATGCTGCACCTAAAACTAGTCCTCTTCTCAGATAAACTCTCCTTTCGGCATCATATGGGTTGCGTTCTAGCTCTCACAGGCTATACCAATGAAACAAAAGATAGTTATATATAGCATGGATGGGGAGTTTCCAAGGAGTGTTTTTATGTTCTTAAATGTTGACACTGGGGGTTCCTGTTACGAAGTGTATACACTCGACAATATCTGTACATGTTTTTACTTTTATATAGTTACCCAAGAGTGTAAACAAGGGGTACACCACCCCCCCTTTTTTTTTTTATTTACTTTTTTTTTGACAGGCTCAGAGCCTGTATAGGCACTCTGATTAGCACTCCTTGGGAGCTCTTCTCCCCCGATAGTTGGCTGTTGATGTAGATGTACTTATATTTGCAGGTTGTGTTGACGTGAGTCACCGGACCTTCTGTCTAGGGGTGGGTTGCTCGAGATCACTCCCTTTACAGACCTCTGGTGATCTGGAATACATTTGCCTTATGAACATTTGGGGAACATTGTCTTGCATTCCATTCCTGACTTCGGCCATCCCTGCTTGGCTGCGGTTGATGGCCAAAGCCTGGGCATCTCCTTGCTTTCTAAATATGGTCCTTGACAGACTACATTTTCTTATAGCTATGGGACCGCAGTTTAAATTATTTGTCTATGCTATTTGATAGCTGTTTCCTTGTTGGGACTCTACATGTTATCCCTTTTAATGAAAAGTTTCTCCCCCCCACTATTCTTCTCTCCTTAGTCATACCGAGAGGATCACACACCAGGGCTGATCTGTTTTAGGTTGGCATATGATATGGGGCTTCGCGGGAGTTGTCCGTGGCCGGGAGTTCATCCCCTGAAGTGCCTTACCTCTTCCCCCACTTGGCCTTAGCTGCCCAAGACGGCAGTTGATCTCCATGTGGAGTCTTAGTACTTGTTCTTGTTTTCCATTTCCTTGCTCTCCTTTCTCTCTTACATCTCTACTAGCTTGCCCCTGCTCTTATTTTTCTTCCTATCTGATCTATCTCTTTCCACTGCTTCTTGGCCCTTCTTTCCACCTTCTTATCTTCACCTACCCTCCCTTTTTTTTTTTTTCTACCCCTCTCCTCCTCCCTGCATTCCAACACATCCATAAGAGTTGTCAGCTAGGACCAGTTTCTTCAAGATGACATTGAAACAGCTTTTCTGGACTGTTAAGGGCCTTAATACCCCTGAAAAACGGTTCAGTTGCCTCTCGGATCTGTGGAGACAACGGCCCCAAATTGTGTTTCTTCAGGAAACCCATTTTCGAGCAGATAGAATCCCGAAAATGCACAATAAGCACTTCCCAATGGCCTATCATAATGTGTCTCCCTCATCCAAATGAAAGGGGACCAGTATCCTCCTGTCTAACACCCTTCCTCTGCAATTCTTGGACTTCCACACTGATCAGGAAGGCAGATATATTTTTTTGAAAGGCAAAATTCAATCAGAGATGTTCACCCTGGCAAATGTTTATCTACCAAACATAAACCAACTCACAGTGCTTGGGTCGTGTCTTTCCTCTTTGGACTCCTTTTCTGAGGGTACTCTCATATTAGGTGGAGATTTTAATCTTACTCTCGACCCACATAAGGATTCATCAATGGGTTCTTCAGCCCTATTTAAAAAAAAATAAAAAATCCAGAACTAAACTTAAAGAACTTCCATTTTTCCAAGGCTTTTAACGCCATCTTAGAGGACCATGCCATGCCTCCAGACCTTCTAAGGACAAGCATCTTGGTCATCCCAAAGTCAAGCAAACACACACTCCTCTGTACCAACTATAGGCCCATCTCCCTTCCTAATTGCGACCTAAAATTGTTCACAAAAATTTTGGCAGAGAGAATGGTTTCTATTCCCCAGCCTATCATCCCCATTGATCAGATTGGTTTTATCTGCAACAGAGGCATGAGACAACACAATATAGTGAGAGCCAAGCATCTTAACACACAATTCATTCTACTTTCAACTTACGCTGAAAAAGCATTCCACGGGGTGAACGGGACCTTCCTTTAGGCCAGCTTACGACACATTGGGATGCCGAACTCTGTCCTATCTTGGATTTCTGCCCTGTACTCGATGCCCACAGCCACTCTCAAAATGAACAGAGAAGCCTCCAAATCCTTTGAGATTGGTAATGGAATGAGACAGGGCTGTCCCCTCTCTCCACTCCTATTCATTCTCTCATTGGAATCTCTGTTGAAGCACATTCGGAATAACCCAGACATTAGTGGTCTTGAAACTATTATGTACCATCACAAAGTCGCTGCTTATGCAGATGACTTGTTCTATTTATCAAATCCTTTTGTATACTTACCAGTTCTCTTATCTGAAATCCGTACGTATGGAGAATTATCAGACTTCAAAGTTAATCTACAAAAATCAGAGGCTCTCAGCATTAACTTCTCACCTCAGTCCATTTCTCACCTCAGTGGTAATTTCTCTTTTCGATGGGCCCCCTAAGGCATCCAGTACCTGGGCACTAGAATCCCTTCCAATCTTCAACTTCTAATATAATTTCCAACTTTTATTGGCTACCCTCTCTGTAGATTTAGAGAAATGGAAATCCTTGGCAGTCTCTTGGTTTGGGAGATGTAATGTCATAAAAACGAACGTCATGCCATGTCTCTTATATCTCCTGCAAGCTTTGCCGATCAAACTGCCACAAGAGTTTTTTTGAAAGATCCAAAGAGCCTTTATCTGATATGTTTGGCAAGGCAAACCTTCCTGTCTCAAGCGGGCACTCTTGCAAAAATCTAAGCTCAGGTGTGGTGTCGGATTCCCAGACCCTGCCATACTGTATGGTGGCCCATATGACCAGAGTGGTCGATTGGTGTAGCCATGCCTCCCACAAACTTTGGGTGTCTTTGGAACAAGAATCGGTGACCACCCCCCCTAGCCGGCCTTCCTTGGACAGGAGTCCACCACTCTCGAGTAGCACCTCCCCATTCCTTGAGTAAATCCACCTTGATAGAACTTTCTAGATATCACAAACTGGCAGCAACTTCCAGCTTCCCCCTCGCTATTGACTCCCGTCATTGGTCACCCAGACTTCGCTCCGGGCCTGACTGATGGAGCCTTTCAACTCCAACGTGATCTAAACCTAGTCAGAGCATCACCCTTCCTTGGACCATCTGGTTGGATCCACCCATTGGAATGGTTTGGTTCTTTCAACTCTTCAGCTCTGGGCCAGTGGAACTAACCGACTTTCTTCGATCCCTTCCCAATCATTCCGGGTTTCAAAGACAACCTACTTTATTTGGAGACCTTTGTTTGGGAGAAGGGCCTATTCGGAAATCTCTCTCCATTTCATACTGTATTTTACTCGCAATCATGTCTCACCAAGACCCACCATATTTGCTCAAATGGGAAAGAGACCTAAATGTCACTTTTCAGAAGATCAAAAGAACCAAATATTGCTCACAAATCTTCCCTCTGTAGCAAATATCAGGAGACCTCTTACAAAATCTTCACGCGCTGATACCTGGCCCCTGCTATATTGGCGTCCCTTTTCCCTTTTTCGGGTGAATATTTAGCATTTTCTTAACTATCTGAAGGTATTCAGTTCTGGAAGCTTGGTTCCTTTTGTTGTCAACCCCACAGAAGTTCCCTTACCCCCCTTTTATTTATTTATTTTCTTCTTCCCTGCCTCCTTTTTCTCTTTCTTCATTTTCTTCTTCTTTCTTCCTCCCTCTTAGGCACTTAATGTGTCCACCTACCCGAAAATGCCTTTCGATATGCACCGACCACACGGTGCGCTGTTCTTTTTTTTTTTTTTTTTTTTAGCTGAGCGGGGTGCCCCCTTTTTGAAGAGGGTCATCGCTTGCCGTTACTTTACAACTGATGCATGCCTCTAGGTGATCTGATCCTCTTAGTATGTACATGGGAGCCATGTTCCTACAACTATTTATCTACACGTGGTTATGTCTTTCTTAGTATTGAATATGACCCTGACTAGTCACTGTGACATTTGTGAATGTGGGAGGGAACACTAGGCCTGTACATGTTAAATGTGAACAAGCCCACTTCAGCATAAATCACGCCCCTCGTTCTACAGCCAGCCCCACTGCTCTGTAACACACAGCCCTACTACTCAGTAACACACAGCAGGATAGATAGGTTACAGCCTTATAAATGCAAAGCATGTTTGTGCAGAGAGCCTCCAGCCACAGCAGCAGATAAACATATTGCCCTTACTTGCTTTATGTAATCATTTCTGAACTGTAGACATGACCATAATGATATATTATACACCCTGCACTCTGCTGTAATTCAGTATTAGAAATATTCTACATCAGCATGTGGCACAAGTATACTACAAGTAACTTACTAATCAATAACACAATATAGGTGGAACCCTCTAATGTATGTAAATCTCAATGAACGTCAATATCACCACAATACAGGTCTCTGTGATATGAAATGTCACATATAATGCCTATTCATTTCAATGGGCAGGGGGGGTTACAGCGCTTCCAAACCTCCCCAAAGATGCTGCTCGCAGGACTTTTTTTCCCGTCCCCCAAGCGGGTGTCCACTGCTTATCAGTGCAGCCTATCAGTGCCCATAAGTTCAGCCTCATCAGAGCCTATAAGTCCGGCCTCATCAGTGCCCAAATGTGCGGTTTCATCAGAGCCCAAATGTTCGGTCTCATCAGAGCCCAAATGTGCGGTCTCATCAGTGCCCAAATGTCTGGTCTCTTCAGTGCCCAAATGTGCGGTCTCATCAGTGCCCAAATGTGCGGTCTCAGTGCCCAAATGTGCGGTCTCGTCAATGCCCAAATGTGTCGTCTCATCAGAGCCCAAATGTGCGCTCTCATCAGAGCCCAAATGTGCGCTCTCATCAGTGCCCATAAGTGCGGTTTCATCAGAGCCCAAATGTGCGGTCTCATCAGAGCCCAAATGTATGGTCTCATCAGTGCCCATAAGTGCGGTCTCATCAGTGCCCGAATGTGCGGTCTCGTCAGTGCTCATAAGTGCGTTCTCATCAGAGCCCAAATTTGCGGTCTCATCAGTGCCCATAAGTGTGGTCTCATTGGTGCCCAAATGTGCGGTCTCATCAGTGCCTAAATGTGCGGTATCATCAGTGCCCAAATGTTCAGTCTCATCAGTGGTCATATGTTCGGTCTCATCAGTGGCCATATGTGCGGTCTCATCAGTGGCCATATGTGCAGCAGGGATTGTAGGAGACACAAGCCGGATGACAGAGCGGAGATCTTGGGCCGTTACAGATCTCGGGCCGTTACAGGAGGCGGACATTATACCTCATATACAAGATCTGTCACAGCCAGGGATCTCCGCTCTGTCACTCAGCTTGTGTCTCCTACGATCCCCCCTCTGCAGTGACAGATGACAAGTGGGCGGGCAAGTGGCGGGGGGGTTCGATGCAGGGTGGCTGGGGCGTTGCCCTCCATGGGCGGTACATACCGGGGAGTGTGAGACCCCTCCGCCCACTACAGCATGCAAGTCCCTGCTCGCTGTGTAGAACTACAACTGGGAAGTTGCAAGACCGGTGGCTGGGAGTACAGGAGGAATAGCAACCAGTGGTCTTACAAACATGATATCACCAGGCAGTAACGATTTTATCTGAAAATCAGCAGGCTGCTACAGAGGAACTACAGAGCTCAGAAGATAGATGGCATTTTCGGTGATGGTAAGAGATCAGCAACAAGGCCATAAAAAAAGATTTTTCCTGGAGTTCTGCTTTAAAACCCAAAAATCGGATTTTTGAAGATTTTTAAAAAAAAAATCATAGATTTTTATCCACTATCCTGTTTTCTTGTTCATTTAGTTGTTTTGCTGAAAGTAGTTTTAGAAAAATGTTTAAAAAAAGGGTAATTTTAATGCCTATAAGTACCGTAATTACTTCTTTATTTGTTTTTGTTCTGTGAAAGAAAGTTTAGCACCCTCCTAGTTTAAAGTGTAAGTAAACCCCCCTATCGTTTTCAGCCAAGGAAGCTGCCATCTTTGCCTCTGTTTAACCACTTGACCACTGGGCACTTAAACACCCTTAACAACCAGACCAATTTTCAGCTTTCGGTGCTCTCACACTTTGAATGACAATTACTCATTCATACAACACTGTACCCATATGAAATTTTTGTCCTTTTTTTCACACAAATAGAGCTTTCTTTTGGTGGTATTTAATCACCTCTGGGTTTTTTATTTTTTTTTTTGCGCTATAAAAGAAAAATGACTGAAAATTCAGTAAAAAAATGAATTTTTCTTCGTTTTTGTTATAAAATTTAGCAAATTTGTAATTTTTCTTGATAAATTTTGGCCAAAATTTATACTGCTACATATCTTTGGTAAAAATAAGTACAAATTGGGGTATATTATTTGGTCTTTGTGAAAGTTATAGAGTCCACAAGCTATGGTGCCAATATCTGAAAATTGATCACACCTGAAGTACTGACGGCCTATCTCATTCCTTGAGACCCTAACATGCCAGAAAAGTACAAATACCCCCCAAATGACCCCTTTTTGGAAAGAAGACATTCCAAGGTATTTAGAAAGAGGCATGGTGAGTTTTTTGAAGTTGTCATTTTTTCCCACAATTCTTTGCAATATCAAGATTTTTTTTCTTTTTTTTTTTTTTTTTTCACAAAATTGTCATATTAGCAGGTTATTTCTCACACACAGCATATGCATACCACAAATTACACCCCAAAACACATTCTGCTATTACTCCTGAGTACGGCGATACCACATGCGTGAGACTTTTACACAGCGTAGCCACATACAGAGAGCACCATCAGGTGTTCTGGAGCACCCAGGACAATTCTGACATTTCTCTCCTACATGTAAAAATCATCATTTATTTGCTAGAAAATTACATAGAACCCCAAAATATTATATATGTTTTTTTAGCAAAGACCCTAGAGAATACAATGGCGGTCGTTGCAACTTTTTTATCTAGCACGGTACTTGCGCAGCAATTTTTCGAATGTGTTTTATTTGGAAAAAAAATGTTTTGTGCTTTACAAAAACAAAACTGTAAATTTAGCCCAATGTTTTTGCATAATATGAAAGATGAAGTTACGCCGAGTAAATAGATACCCAACATGTCACGCTTCAAAATTGCACACACTTGTGAAATGGCGCCAAACTTCGCTACTTAAAAATCCCCGTAGGCTTTAATTTTGTTTACTGGTTACATGTTTTGAGTTACAGAGGAGGTCTAGGGCCAAAATTATTGTTCTCGCTATAACGTTCGCAGCGATACCTCACATGTGTGGTTTGAACACCGTTTTCATATGTGGGCGGGACTTACGTATGCGTTCGCTTCTGCATGCGAGCACACGGGGACAGGGGCGCTTTAAAAAAAAATATATATATTTTATTGTTCATTTTACTTTATTTATTGTTGTTTGACCCTTTTTTTCCCCCCAAAAATTTTTTTGATCACTTTTATTCCTATTACAAGGAATGTAAACATCCCTTGTAATAGGAATATGGCATTACAGGTCCTCTTTACAGTGAGATATGGGGTCAATAAGACCCCACATCTCACCTCTAGGCTGGAAAGCCTGAAATAAAAAAAAAAAAAAAACGATCCTGGCTTCGATCGTAGCGAGTATCGCAGGGTATTGTTGGGTATTGCAGGGTATGGCAGAGTATCGCAGGGTATTGCAGAGTATCGCCGGGTATTGCAGAGTATCGCAGGGTATGGTAGAGTATCGCAGAGTATCGCCGGGTATTGCAGAGTATCGCAGGGTATGGTAGAGTATCGCAGAGTATCGCCGGGTATTGCAGAGTATCGCAGGGTATGGTAGAGTATCGCAGGGTATCGCAGGGTATGGCAGGGTATCACAGGGTATGGCAGAGCATCGCAGAGTATCGCAGGGTATCGCAGGGTATGGCAGAGTATCGCAGGGTATGGCAGGGTATCGCAGGGTATGGCAGAGCATCGCAGGGTATGGCAGAGCATCGCAGGGTATGGCAGAGCATCGCAGGGTATGGCAGAGCATCGCAGGGTATGGCAGGGCATCGCAGGGTATGGCAGAGTATCGCAGGGTATGGCAGAGTATCGCAGGGTATGGCAGAGTATCGCAGGGTATGGCGGGGTATGGCAGAGTATGGCGGGGTATGGCAGAGTATTGGGGGGTATGGCAGAGTATTGGGGGGTATGGCACAGTATTGGGGGGTATGGCACAGTATTGGGGGGGATGGCAGAGAATCCATCCATCCATGCTCAGCCATCCCTCCATACCCTGCAATACCCAGCAATACACTGCAGGCTATTGCTGGGTATTGCAGGGTATGGAGGGATGGCTGAGCATGGATGGATGGATCGGTGGTGGCAGAGCAGGCTGTGGGCACTACAGATCCCGCCCACAGCACTGCTGCCACCGATCCCTCCCCCTCTCCTCTCACACTGTACCGATCGGTACAGAGAGAGGAGGAGAGAGGAACCGGCGTCATCAAATGACGCCGGTTTGCTTACATGTGATCACTCCGTCATTTGACGGAGCGATCACGTGGTAAACGGCCGCGATGAGCGGCCGTTTACCGTGATCCATGATCCGCCGGGTCCTCTGGACCCGGCGATCATGGATGCTCTCGAGTGCGCGCACCAGGGGGCGCGCAAGAGCAGAAGTCTGTGAGGCCGTTAATTAACGGCCTCCCAGAGTTAAGCAACCGCCCTGTAGCCGTTTTTTCGGCTATGGGCCGGTTGTTAACTGGTTAATCTTCAACTGCCACGGTGCTGCACATGTGATCCGTTATGACACCAGCCATTGGATGGTTTCACTGTTTGGTTGAGAGCACAGCCAATGTGCAGTTAGCATTCCCGGCATGCCTTTTTTTTTTTAAACTGTTAAATCGATGGGTTTTACTTCCGCTTTAAAGCAGGCTGCTAGGAAAATGTAGCTTGGCTCCTCTGTAAACAGTGGAGCAGGTGTTGATTGCTTTAAGCCCCATACACACGCTCGGACAATCCGCGGACCAGGTCGGTCGGATTTTGTCCGTCGTACTTTGTCCGATGTTGGTGTTGCGTACACACGGTCGGACTACGTTGTCGGAATATCCGGTCTGCAAGAACGTCGTGACGTAAGTCGTCGTCCACGAGACTAGAAAAGGCAAGTTCAGCACCACGTCAGGTACCCGTTGGGCTCCTTCTGCTGATCCCGTGTTTATCGAGAGTTAGTCGAAGTTTGGTGACTTAAGATTCGCGCTTCTCAGTTTTCTGACTCAGATCGTTACTGCTCTTCAGTTTGTGCTTGTCGTGCGTATCTGTTTATTAGTGCGTGTAGTCAGTTCGCATTTGTTGGTCATTGCGGCCTATATCTTGATATAGGACGCTTTGATTTGCACTGCTTATTGTCTGCTCGTTTCTGCTATTCAGTTCGTTCTTTCAGGCCTTGCTGTTTATCGGTGCTTTCTGTTTGTCCGTTCTGACCAGCCGACCTTTTGTGACCTTGTGAGCGATGTTTCCCGTGCGTACTCGTCGCCGAGTTCGTGCTGTACGCGGAATTGGTGTCGGGCTTTTAGCTTTGACCCAAGACCCGTCCATGAACAGAGTGACGAGGAGTATGTGGACCAAGAATTGGTTGCTTCAGCGTGACCAGTTCTCGCACATGCCTTTGCTTCGTGAGATCCGGGAGAATAATCCTGATGATTTCAGGAACTTTCTCAGGATGACGGACCCCGATTTTCACCGTCTTTTGGCTTTGCTGACCCCCTTTATCAGCCGGCAGGATACCTGCATGAGACAAGCCATTACTCCGGAGCAGAGGCTTGTTGCCACGTTGAGGTACTTGGCGACAGGGATAAGTCTTCAGGATTTGAAGTTCTCTTCAGGTATCTCTCCCCAGGCCCTGGGAATCATTATTCCAGAGACCTGTTCTGCCATCATTCAGGTCCTGCAGGAGGACTATATTAAGGTAACATTTCTACTTGACTATTCCCTTCTATGTATGCTCTGTTTGCTAATGTCTTGTATTTTTGACCTCCTTCCCTAATTACCATGATTGCAATATGCTCTAATATGCTGTGCCCCTTTTCTCCTTCATGCATTTTTCCCTTCACTTACCTCCCCAGCATGCTCTTCTGCCCCAATAGACACCTATGGCCTAGTCACTTAGGCAATGTATTTTGTCTGCTGCATAGTATTGTTTGCCCCCAAACACCCCCTAAAATATGCACAAATGTTTGCTGTGTGGTTTACTTCACGTAGAGCCCCTTTTTTATTTGTTTTTGGTGGGGGGGGGGGGGGCAAACTCATTATGAACCCCCTCCCCCAACTGCTCTGTCAGATGGTACCAATCCTCTATCTGCTGCCTTTCCCAAGGTCAATACACACTATATACCTACCTCTTTATAGTGGGCATCTTTACGGATGAATTCTGCAAAGCATGTAGTGCAAGGGGCTGCCTCCATACTTTCCATTTCCTATTTTTTTGTCTTCTTTCCCTCCTATTAGCTTGCTTGTTAATTTCATAATGTCACAATGTGCTTGCCTTTTTTTGTGGGTGGGGGGGGTTAATGTTATTTTATCTTTCCTGGGGGCTGCCAATAGTGTTAAGTACAGAGGGTCTGGCCAAACTAGCACACATTATTGAGCCATTTGCCAATCAATGAAGTGCAGAGGGTTACCTGTAACCCCCCCCCCCCCAAAACCCTAGTTATTGCCAATGGCCCATCAGAAGTGGGGGGATTGATGGGGGGTGAGTCATCTGTGAAGGGGAGCCTCTACTTTTCTGTGCAAATACTTTCCAGCCTCCAATTTTATACAATGCTCTTGTTCCAAGATGTTGATTGTCTAATCTGCTTGCAATGTTTAAGTGCAAAGTGACTAATTTTTTTTTCTTGTTTCACTCCACAGTTCCCTTCCACGCCACAGGAATGGCAGACTGTGGCCTCCCACTTTGCCAGCCGTTGGGACTTTCCTAACTGCGGAGGGGCAATTGATGGGAAACACGTCCGCATCGTCCCACCGCCCAACTCGGGGTCCTACTATTATAATTATAAAGGGTTTAATAGTGTAGTGATGTTGGCGGTGGTGTCGGCGACATATGAATTTATGTATGTGGACGTGGGGATGAACGGCCGGATCTCGGATGGTGGTGCCATTACGCACACGGAGTTCTACTGGCGTCTCCAAAGTGGCAGTCTGTGCTTGCCACCTCCAGAGGAGAATGCCGAAGGACTCCCCTTCGTCTTTGTCGCAGATGAAGCGTTTGCGTTGACTCCCCATCTGATGAGGCCGTTCCCGATGAGGACCCTCACCCCGGACCAGAGGGTCTTCAACTACAGGCTGTCCAGAGCCAGAAGAGTGGTGGAGAACACTTTTGGCATCCTGGCCAGCCGCTTCCGCCTGTTCCTGACGGCATTTCACTTGGCAGAATACAAACTGAACCACATAGTTCTTGCCTGTTGCATATTGCACAACTTCCTCAAAAGACATAACAGGAACTATGTGGTGCCCGTTGGCCCAGATGTGGAGGGCCCTCCAAATGCGGACCTCACAGCCCTTCAAGTGGCACGTCCAGGCTTGCCCCCTCTAAATGCCTGCGTGGTCCGCGAGCAATATATGGAGTACTTTGTGGGTAGGGGGGCCATTGCTCTGCCTGACGATGTGTGAGAGGCATTTTTTAATAAATCTGATATTTTAACCAACCTATGATTTCTTGTCATTTCAGTCTTCTTTTTAGCTTATTTTACCTTGACATTTTTTCCCTTTGCCTTCGACAGTGGGAATGCACTTTCTGGGCAAAAGGAGGTAACAGTCTCTTCTTCCCAAAAAGATTATTCTCATGTTGTGTGTTTGCTACCTAATCTTTGGTCTAGAGAAGGTTTGTCCTGCATAACTGACACCCAAAATACTCCTTTTCATCACCAGGTCTGACATGTGTGTATTCTCAAAAATGCTCTGCTCCGTGTTTTCGTACAAAGCACTGTGGGTGTCATTTACATAAGTCAAATCCGCTATGCTCTACAAGTGCATTGAAAAAGTTCCCTGGGAAAGAAAATTGCAGTGCAAAGTGGATTTGCCTTTAGTAAATAACACCCATTGCCCCCCATATCCTTTAAATTTTACATACATAATGCATTGTGTTTTTTTTAAATAAGGAAGCCACACATTTAGAAAAAGAAAAAAGTTTACTAGGAAAACATTCACAAGTGCGTTTACAATCTTCACGCCAAAACTGACAACATCTTGGTTATTTACAACATTGTTTACAAACATTCCGCAATTGGTAAAACCAGGCATGGAGCAAAACAGAACCTATGAACTAGGAAAGTTCAACTTTGTAAAGTGAAGACAAGATCAGACATGACTATATGTTCAAAGTGTGTTTGATCTTGCCTTCATCACATGGGGGGGTCACCCCCGGAAAGTGGAAATTTAGAACATGCACACAATTTGGGTCTGAAAATGGTCATTAGATGGTAAAACACATGCCTAGAAGCTTCAAAAGTGCCATTTTCCATCATGGGGATGAATGGACGTTTTTTGGGGGTGCAACCCCTTCACCACAACCACTTTCGTAGTTCGTAAAGTGTTTGCACCCCCAAAAAAACGTTGGCATTCATCCACCATGATGGGAGCTAGCACATGTGGACACAATGTGTGCATGTTCCAAATTTCACACAGTTTTTAAGTTGCAAATGTGTTCAGAAGCTGGCACAAATGTGTGTTAATTACTTGGTGCGTTTTCATATTTTTCCTAAAACATCAATGATGTTCTTCAATTTTTGTTGAACATCATTGATGTTTTGCTTTATGTAATCTAGATCTCTATTGCAGACCATTATCTCCCCGATGAGTACGTGGGCACTCTCTGTGGTAAAGTGCGATTTTTCTTCCTCAACATCCACGTCACCTAAAAACCACAAACAAACAAAAATGGGGTGTTGGAAATGAGGCAGCCATACATGGATTAGCTTACCAGTAGCTGTGTTCTCCCACACTCACCTGTTGTGGTGACAATTTCTCCAAGTTCGATGATCTCTCCTTCCTCCTCCTCCTCCTCCTCTGCTTCTGCTCTTTCCCCTTTTTTGGGAGGTGTTGGTTTGGGGGTTTCCGCAGACGGCCCAAGTTTTCGCTCCCCTATGAGAATGTACAAAAGGAAGATTTAGCAACACTATCTATTGAGGGCAGAAATAGGAAATGACAAACATTGCTTGAAAGTGACGGACACTATTTTAGTTTGGCCAGTTACAAATGCCAACTACATGAATGTAGTCACTTTGTAAAGGTGCTAAACTGACTAGCTTTTTGGTAGAAGTTTGTGTGATGGAGACACCCCTCTAGTATCCACTGGAGCACATGTGTGGAAAAGCATAATAAAAAGGGGTTTGGGTGTCCTAGCACTAGTGCTCTAGAGTCCAGATGGGTAAACAGCTACTGGGTGACCTCTCCTTTACATTGAATAAATTGGCTTTACATTCTTGATGACATTTCTAGTGAGAACAAACTTCCTTTCCCCAAAAAAAACACCAAACCACGTATTATAAGTGGCCGAACGTTCGAGGTTGCGTACGATCGAATGGACACACACACACGACCATGACAGTGGCAGAAAGATCGAGGCTGAGTACGATCGAATGCACAGACGAACATGAAAGTGGCCATTTTGGAATGTACAACTTTGTAAAAATCAAACCACATGGAGCAGTATGCAAGCAAGAAATCAAACACAAAACACAACTACTTACTTTTTTTAAGAATTCGCTTGATCTTTCTGTACTGATCGGCCTCCCTCAGTTTCAGGTCTGACCAGCGTTTCCTCAGTTGCTCCTTGGATCGTTGTACCCCAAAATTATTGTACAGCCTTCTCACAACTTTAGACATGATCTTGGCCTTGCGGACATTGGGGTTGAGGTAAGGCCCATACTTCCCATCATAGTCGCTCCTCTTTAATATGTCCACCATCTCCAACATTTCTCCAAATGACATATTTGAGGCCTTGAATTTCAGGCTCCGGGATCGGGACGTTTCTGCCTCTGGACTTTCCTCGTCCTCCTCCTCGTTTGGGGGATATTTGGGGCGCACCTGCTGTGTCCCCGCCATGTGCTCTCCCCACTGCGCCATAAAGAGAAGGGGTGGGGAATAGACGAGAAAGATCGTCAGGGGCGGGCGGAGTTTGACGCATGCGCAATGTATATAAAACGTCACACGCCTGTGTCGTAGCCACGATCTGGGAGACGAGGGGAGAGAAAGCTCACGCACGAGACGATCGCTACAAACGAAGGTACAATTTGACGTTGGTACATAACTAGCCTAGACTGATTAGAACTTGAGGCTTCTTTATGGAGAAGATTAGGAGAGTTTAGGCTGACATTATTTATATTGTTTTGTGTGGCGTTGTGTCTTGCAGAGGTGATGGAGGCCTTCTACGACGTGAGTTTTCTCCCCCTCTTCATTGATAAATACCGGGAATTCCCCCTCTTATGGCAACCTAAACATCGTGACTACAGCAACAGACCAAAGAGGTACGCAGCCCTGCTGAAACTTGTGGCATTTGTAAAGCCTAACCTGCCCATGGCAACCGTGGCAAACTTAAAAGTGAAGATCAACAACATGAAGAGTACCTATTTCTGGGAGCGCAATAAGGTCCGGAAGTCCCTAGCATCTGGAGCTGCAGCAGCTGATGTCCATGTCCCCACGCTCTGGTACTATGAGAGGCTCCACTTTCTCAAAGACCAGGCTACTGTCAGGAAGTCACTCTCGACTCTTCCTTGCACGCGTCCTTCCACGCACGCCACCCCTGATGAGGCTTCCGAGGACCAACCTGGGCCTTCCAGTATGGAATATGTGCAGGAGCCCAACTTGTTCCAGGTATAGTAGTTTTGTAACCAGTTTGGGGAATAATGAATGATGTTCAGTTAATTCAGGATCCCCAATTGCTTAGTTCCTAACGTGATTGACATATCAACAGACAGTGGTGTTGGAGACATTTTTGGGAAGAATCTAAACTGCAGGGCTGAGAATTGTATGGTTTTCTATTTGTAAACATTTTGCAACAGTCACTAGATGAGAATTGTGTGTGTTTGATGAACAAATAACTGAAACTATGTCCCTTTTTCATACACAGGAAGACCTCAGCCAGGAGGTGGCTGTGGAAGGTGGCAGTCAGGAGGAGGCAGGGGTTAGTGGCAGCCAAGAGGGGGGTAGGCGTAGGAGCCTGACTGTCTCCCAAGTCTCTCCCCTCCGCCTTCCCTACAGAAGGGCGAAAAACATGGGGGAGGTGGGAGAGTCAGCGCTCCAGCTGATCAGAGATGCCTCAGCCTCCCTCTATGCCACACCCACCTACGAGGAGGCCTTTGCCTCCTTGGTTGGCAGTAAACTTACGGGTATGGAGGCGGGGCAACGCAGCATGTGTGAGGAGGTCATCCTCAAAATACTAAATGAGGGGATGGCTGGGGAGATGACTCCCCTCACACATGTTTGCGAGAGTGACCTTGCTCCGCCTCCTCCTCCTCCTTCTGCCACCCCACCAGCACCAGCACCACGGCGTGGAAGGAATCGTACAAGGAAGACAAGAGAGTGATGACCTTGATTCAGTCTGGTCTGAGAGAAGATGGAGCCTCTCGTAGGACCAGAGCCTGGGGACCTAGATGGCATCTGCTGCAGTTCCGGATGTTTTGGACTTCAGGACCAGATTGCGCTCCCTTATTATTTAGATAGGTACTCTTCATGCCCCCAATTGTTTAAGCCTGTAAAATGATGGTTGCCATGGGTGTCCAAGGCTTTGCAAATTCCCCAAGTTTCACCATGGCTGCGTTCCTCTTTGGTTTGTTGCTGAGACCTAAATAAATGTTTTTTGGATTTGAAATAATCATTGACTATTGTGTTTTACTTTTCTACAATGACAGTTTTTCTTTGAGTAGGCAGGTACATTTCACTAATCCTAAAGTATAATTAACAAGGGGCACCAACAACCAACAAACTCCTAGTAAATTTAAGCAAGAAATACAAATGTTAATAATGTGGTTTTGCTAAGTTGAGACATACAACCCCCCTCCAAAAAACAAAAAAATTCTCCTTCAAATATGTATTCCCCAAAAAAAAAAAAAAAAAAAAATCATGCTAAAAATATAACAAAGATTCTTTTACGATCTGAGTAAAAAATAAACATGTAGTGTATAAATGCTGAAAAGTAATAAAGAACTAAGTTTGTGAGAAGTGCGAGTGAATAGGAGCAGCTAAAAGATGTCATTCTTGTTGCATTGTAAAGAAAAAGAGAATGCGCTGCATTAAAGACATTTTAACATTGCAGCGTGACGAATGTGCTGTGTCGATTAGGAAAGGTAGTTTTACCTGACCGAGCGCTTCCGTCACAGAATTTCTTCTGAGCATGCGTAGCACTTTGTCCGTCGGACAAGCGTACACACGCTCGGATTTGGTGTGATCGGACCGTGTTGACGGCAAATCTTTCCAGCAGGAGATAAGACTTTGTCCGTCGGCCAAACCGACGAACACTGTCCGATGGTGCATACACACGGTCTGATTTTTCAACAACCTTGTCCGATCGGACAGAATCCATGAAAAAGTCCGACCATGTGTATGGGGCTTTAGGCTGCCTAGTGTTTCACAGGATGCTGTTATGCTGCTTCCCCCTGTCTTCTAGAGACTTCTAGAAGCATAGTGGGAGGGAGAGCCGAACAGGCGGACTGAATATTTTTGGAACTTTAGCCAATCCCTGGGGAGGTGTGCTCAGAAGGTAGAAAAAGAGCCCATAAATGGTCTGAGGCCTGGGCAGCAGGGTGTAGTCCTGTAGGAGGAGACCCCTGAGGCAGGACACTGAGGTCCCAGCTAGGCTTCACTGGAGGGCCTACTCGCAGATCCATTGTCCAGGGATCAAGCTGGTTCAGGAGGAATCTCACTGGAGATAGCCAGGAGGAAATAGGTGGGAGGGGATCCAACTGTCCTGCGGTGGGGTGAGTCTACATCTTCCTCATCAGGAAGAGCCTGTAGATAGCGGCAAGAGGAAACCGGTAATTATGTGGCTAAGTGTCACATACCTTGTGACAGAGCCTGACGTGTAGAGGGAGACCTCTCGTACAGCCCCAGCTCAAGGGCCACAGGTGTTGCGACAGTGGATGTGAGAGCATGGTGAGATAAGAGTGCCTGCAAGATCTTTCGTTGGTCGCATAGGTGTGTGGCAGGTGCGAAACCAGAGTTGGACTGGATAGCTGAAACAGCGGATGGCAGCAGGAACAGCAGATGCAGGCACACAGCAGATGGAGAGCCAGCGTCACAAGGCACTATGCAGAGCAGGACAGACGGATGACTGAATGCAGGGTGGGTGTCAGGGAAATACCAGGTCTCTCCGCCGGGTTCCAGGGCTGCGCACGCGCGGTAGAGCGGCGCAACGAGGTTTACAGGTACGCCGGGTAACAGGTGCGCATGCGCGGGTCCGCGGCTCTCGGGTATCTGTCACAACCCAGCCAGTACGCCTCACCACTGTGCGCGGCGCTGACGGAAGACGAGTGCGCATGCGCACTCGTCCGGGTATCCCACCTGACCAGTTACCTGGCCTATAAAAGGCCTTCCCTGTCCGCTTCCAAATTGCTGGTTTGTTGTCTCTTCTGAGTCCTGTCTCCAGTCCAGTATCCTGTATCCTGTATCCTGTATCCTGTACCCTGTACCCTGCATCTACCTGACTACCAGTGCCGACCCGGAATCCTCCTGACTACCGCTACCGCTACTACCTGTGTTTGAACCCCTGGCTTGCTTCCTGGATTCCTCTACTGCTTGATTACCTGTGCTTGACCCTCGGCCTGTCTACCGGTCCTTCCGTGAGTTACTTACCTGTGTTTGACCTCTGGCTTGCTTCCTGGATACCTCTCTGCCTGATTACCTGTGTTTGACCCTCGGCCTGCCTACTGGACTTCCTCTGAGTTACTTACCTGTGTTTGACCCTCGGCTTGCCTTTTGGACACCTCTACTGCCTGATTACCTGTGCTTGACCCCCGGCTTGCCTACTGGACATTCTCTGAGTTACTTACCTGTGTTTGACCCCTGGCTTGCCTTCTGGACACCTCTACTGCTTGATTACCTGTGCTTGACCCCCGGCTTGCCTCCTGGACATTCTCTGAGTTACTTACCTGTGTTTGACCCCCGGCTTGCCTTTGGATACTTCTACTGCCTGGTTGCCTGTGTTTGACCCTCGGCCTGCTTGCTGGACTATCTCCCGCTCAGTGTTCAGGACTTGCAGTTCTCTTATGCTCCCGAGGGTCCTCCTTCAGTATACGTGTTGGTACCTCTGCAACCTCTACCTGATCACAACCCTGCCAGGTGTCTACTCCCAGTGCAGCTTCAGCCTCTCCTGGTCTACGACGCTACTGCACACCACCTGCTACACTCCTGCTGGCAACCCGTGCATCTTTGAGCCCGGTGTCCTCTGTACCCACTCCAGAGGCATCGTGCGCTTAGTCGCAAGGGGAGCAGCTCTCAGCATATCGGCCCGGGTGAGTACCTCTGACAGTACAAACCAGCCAATGTCCGAGGCCGACAGAGCTGGTTCACCCCTTGAGGCCTTATGCCAGCAGGTGACAACCCTTACCCAGGCTGTACAACGCCTCCAGGATGGATACTTTCAGATCGAGGGGCGTCTTCAGCATCTGACCTTATCCCCAAACCAAGCGGACCAGTCACCCCCGGTAGCCAGCACCTCCACTCTGCTATCAACACCTGGAGGTGCTCTCCCTGCCTATGATGTGTCCCATCCTGATCCCAGGGTCCCCACACCAGAACGTTTTTCCGGGGACCGAAGGAAATTTCGCTCTTTTAAAAACTCCTGTTTGCTTCACCTAGCCCTACAACCCAGGACCTTCCAGTTGGAATCCACTAAAGTAGGGTTCATCATCTCTCTCCTTTCTGATGACCCTCAATCCTGGGCGCACCATTTGATGGAACAGAAAAGCCCACAATTGAATTCTGTAGAGACTTTCTTTTCCGCTATGGCAGCACTCTACGAGGACTCCCAACGCACAGGTACAGCAGAAACCACCCTGCATACCCTATCCCAGGGGAGAAGACCTGTAGAGGACTATGTAGTAGATTTCCGCAAATGGGCAGCTGATACTGACTGGAACGAATCAGCCCTAAAATATCAATTCCGTTTAGGGCTATCCGAGGTATTAAAGGATGAACTGGCTCGAGGAGAGATCCCAAGTACCTTCACAGATCTCTGCCAACTTGTCATTAAACTTGACCGTCGACTACGAGAACGGCGAGCAGAGAGACTGCAGAGCCCTCGTCCCACCTGGACGATGCCCCGGGTCCCTCCAGCACCTTCTCCTTCTTGGAACTCTCGCTCCCCTCCTCATGGGGAACCCATGCAGCTGGGCCTGGCACGGTCCCCCCTATCTGCTGAAGAAAGGCTCCGTCGTCGTCAAACCAACCTCTGCCTCTACTGTGGGGGCACGGGGCACTACCTACAGAAATGCCCCATAAGACCCAGTAAGTGTCCTTCTGGGTCCCTCTCAAGTTCACACTCTGTTAAAGTGCCGCATTTTCATCTGTCTGTTCCACTCTCCCTACAGGTAGCGGGAGAGTCTTTCCAGTTGGGAGCCATCCTTGACTCTGGAGCCTGCAGTTGCTTCATGGACCTGACCCTGGCACGACACCTGAACCTCCCTTTAGCTACCAAGAAACAACCTCTTCAGATCCAGCTAGCTGATGGCTCTCCACCCTGCTCGGGACCGGTTACCCAGGAAACCGCTCCCATCCTGACCTGCACCAAATCAGGTCATCAGGAACTCTTACGTTTTGACATTATCCATTCTCCCATGTTCCCCATCATCCTGGGGTACCCCTGGCTACTGGCTCACAACCCTCGGATTGACTGGGTCAACAAGGAAGTGGAGTTCTCCTCCTCTTACTGCTTGCAGCACTGCCTTCCGGATCAACCCGCAGTACCTCTCACCCATCTTGCCTTGCAACCCTGTGCCAAGGACCTGCAACACGTCCCAACACCCTACCAAGACTTTATGGACATCTTCGATGAAAAAAAGGCCGAAGTTCTTCCCCCTCATCGCTCTTACGATTGTCCGATTGATCTCCTACCAGGGGCTGAGATCCCCTTCGGAAGGATTTTCCCTTTGTCTGAAACTGAGCTTGAAGCCCTACGGGTATATATCGACGAGAATCTTGCCAAAGGGTTCATCCAACCATCTTCTTCGCCAGCAGGGGCTGGGATCTTCTTTGTTGAAAAGAAAGACGGTTCCCTCAGACCCTGTGTAGATTACAGGGAACTCAATAAAATTACGATCAAGAACAGGTACCCACTTCCGCTCATTCCCGAACTTTTTCAACGGCTCAGGACTGCCAAAGTGTTTACCAAGCTGGATCTTCGTGGGGCCTACAATTTAGTTAGAATACGCTCTGGGGATGAATGGAAGACGGCTTTTAGGTCCAGATTCGGCCATTTTGAGTACCTGGTCATGCCGTTTGGACTTTGTAATGCCCCAGCTACCTTCCAGCACCTTGTCAATGACATTTTTCGTGAGTATTTGGATAACTTCCTCATTGTATATCTTGATGATATCTTGATTTTCTCCGATTCCCTAGAAGCCCATCGTCAACATGTCCGGAAAGTTCTTCTCATCCTCCGCAAACACGGGCTCTACGTCAAGGGAGAGAAATGCGAGTTCGAGACTGATACCATCCAGTTCCTGGGCTTCATCATAACCACCGGAGGAGTACTGATGGATCCCCAAAAAGTGAAGGCCATCCAGGATTGGCCTGCTCCCACGGACAAGAGGTCAGTCCAACGTTTTATCGGCTTTGCCAACTTTTATAGACGGTTCATTCAGGGATTTTCTGCCATTGTGTCCCCAATCACCCAACTGACTCGCCAGCAAGTTAAGTTCCAGTGGACTCCCCAAGCGCAGAGCGCTTTTGAGAAGCTCAAGGAACTCTTTTCCTCTGCACCCATCTTACAGCACCCTGACCCCGAACTCCCTTACGTCCTAGAGGTGGACGCTTCAGACTCTGCTTTAGGAGCAATCCTATCGCAGAGAAGTGGCCCAAAGGCCCTCCTTCACCCAGTCGCCTTTTCCTCCCGAAAACTAAGTCCCCCTGAAAAGAATTATGATGTAGGCGACCGGGAATTACTTGCGATTAAATTCGCTCTCGAGGAATGGAGATACCTGCTTGAAGGAGCTTCCCAACCCATCCTCATCTTCACTGACCACCGCAATTTGGAGTACCTCAGGGCTGCAAAACGCCTTAGACCCAGACAGGCCCGCTGGGCCTTGTTCTTCTCCCGATTTAATTTCCACATCACTTACCGTCCTGGCTCCAAGAATGGCAAGGCGGATGCCTTATCCCGTATGTTTCTGGACACTGAATCCTCGAAAGAACCTGCTACTATCTTATCCGCCCACAACTTTCTCCATGCCATTCAGCCTGACTTAACCACAGCCCTCAAACAGGCTTCCAACCAGTTCTCTTCTCCCACATTACCTTTTCTTGAAAGGAAGCAGGATTTACTCTGGGCCCATGCCCGAATCTTTGTCCCTCCTCCTGTCAGACTCCAAGTTCTGCAGACCCTTCATGACCACAAGATGTCCGGCCATTTTGGAGTACAGAAAACAGTGGACTTGGTAGGTCGATCTTACTGGTGGCCGGGCTGGAGAAAAGACTGTCAGGAATACGTTCTCTCTTGCAACATTTGTCAAAGGAACAAGGGGTCCAACACTAAATCCTGGGGTCTGTTACGTCCATTATCTGTCCCGGAACGTCCATGGAAGGAGATTTCCATGGACTTCATCGTGGATTTACCCCCTTCAGATTCCTTCACCACGATTCTGGTTGTCATTGACCGTCTCTCAAAGATGGCTCACTTCCTACCCATGAAAGGTACTCCCTCGGCTTCCGCTACTACTGACATCTTCATCAGGGAAATTATAAGGTTACACGGAGTTCCAGCTAACATCACCTCGGACCGAGGGGTACAGTTCACCTCTAGGTTCTGGAGAGATCTATGCAAATCCCTTGAAATCAGGACTTCCATGTCTTCAGCATATCACCCCCAATCCAACGGTCAAACTGAACGCACGAATCAAACCCTCGAGCAATACCTGAGGTGTTTTTGCTCTTACTCCCAAGATGACTGGTCAGGCTTACTACCCTACGCGGAGTTTGCCTACAATAATTCTTTGCATTCTGCCATTAATCAGACGCCCTTCTGGGCAAACTACGGTTATCACCCTTCTTTTCTTCCAGATTCCATTCCAGACGTCCCTACTCCAGCTGCACAGGACCTAGTCAAAAGTATCCAAGACAACTTCACCCGGATCCAACAGGCCATGAAGGAAGCACAGAAGGGTTATGAGGTACAATACAACCGGGGCAGGAAGGAATGTCCGCCTTTCCAGATTGGTGAGAAAGTTTGGTTATCAACCGCTAATTTAAAACTCCCTTGTCCTTCTCGGAAATTGGGTCCCAGGTTCATCGGCCCCTTTGAGGTCAAGAGGGTGATCAACCCAGTGGCCTTTGAACTAGATCTCCCCAGTTCCTATAGGATTCACCCAGTTTTTCATGCCTCTTTGCTGAAACCCATAATTGCTAATTCTTTCCCTGATAGGCAAACGCCACTTCCTCCTCCCATCACCATCCAAGGAGAGGAAGAATTCGAGGTTGAGAAAATTCTGGATCTCCGAAGAAGAAGAGGGCAGGTCCAATATCTTGTTAAATGGAAGGGGTATCCCCCAGAAGACTGCTCCTGGGAGCCATCCGAAAACATTCATGCCCCCCGCTTAATCCGGGAATATCACCAAAGACATCCTGAAGTGGGCATCCGGAGGCTGCCCTTAGGAGGGGGGCACTGTCAGGGAAATACCAGGTCTCTCCGCCGGGTTCCAGGGCTGCGCACGCGCGGTAGAGCGGCGCAACGAGGTTTACAGGTACGCCGGGTAACAGGTGCGCATGCGCGGGTCCGCGGCTCTCGGGTATCTGTCACAACCCAGCCAGTACGCCTCACCACTGTGCGCGGCGCTGACGGAAGACGAGTGCGCATGCGCACTCGTCCGGGTATCCCACCTGACCAGTTACCTGGCCTATAAAAGGCCTTCCCTGTCCGCTTCCAAATTGCTGGTTTGTTGTCTCTTCTGAGTCCTGTCTCCAGTCCAGTATCCTGTATCCTGTATCCTGTATCCTGTACCCTGTACCCTGCATCTACCTGACTACCAGTGCCGACCCGGAATCCTCCTGACTACCGCTACCGCTACTACCTGTGTTTGAACCCCTGGCTTGCTTCCTGGATTCCTCTACTGCTTGATTACCTGTGCTTGACCCTCGGCCTGTCTACCGGTCCTTCCGTGAGTTACTTACCTGTGTTTGACCTCTGGCTTGCTTCCTGGATACCTCTCTGCCTGATTACCTGTGTTTGACCCTCGGCCTGCCTACTGGACTTCCTCTGAGTTACTTACCTGTGTTTGACCCTCGGCTTGCCTTTTGGACACCTCTACTGCCTGATTACCTGTGCTTGACCCCCGGCTTGCCTACTGGACATTCTCTGAGTTACTTACCTGTGTTTGACCCCTGGCTTGCCTTCTGGACACCTCTACTGCTTGATTACCTGTGCTTGACCCCCGGCTTGCCTCCTGGACATTCTCTGAGTTACTTACCTGTGTTTGACCCCCGGCTTGCCTTTGGATACTTCTACTGCCTGGTTGCCTGTGTTTGACCCTCGGCCTGCTTGCTGGACTATCTCCCGCTCAGTGTTCAGGACTTGCAGTTCTCTTATGCTCCCGAGGGTCCTCCTTCAGTATACGTGTTGGTACCTCTGCAACCTCTACCTGATCACAACCCTGCCAGGTGTCTACTCCCAGTGCAGCTTCAGCCTCTCCTGGTCTACGACGCTACTGCACACCACCTGCTACACTCCTGCTGGCAACCCGTGCATCTTTGAGCCCGGTGTCCTCTGTACCCACTCCAGAGGCATCGTGCGCTTAGTCGCAAGGGGAGCAGCTCTCAGCATATCGGCCCGGGTGAGTACCTCTGACAGAACTACAATCTGTCTTGCAGGACTTGGGCCTACTCGAGCAATCCCCTCAGAGGGACACATCTCGCAGACACTCTGCCTCCCGCTCCCCCCAAAAATCCACAGATACCGACAAAGTCCACCCAGGCCACTCCCAACAAAGTCTTTACAAATGCGGCCGCTTTGATAACCTCGTAGCTCCCGCCGAAGATTCGATGGACTGACCTGGTCTACACGCTTAACAACAGGACATAACCTGTCCCTTCCACTGATCCCTGGGATTGTTGGAACTCTCCTTTGTCAATGTTTGACCCACTCATACATGGATGCTGATCTTTTCTTCAGCCACCATTCACAGGAATTAACCTATCTGGGATTACCTGGTCCCAAGTATTAACCTACAATCTGGACCTAACCTCTCGGCCTCTCCTGACCGGCTTGTCGCTGATAGGCTCCAAGCACAGAGTAGACATCATTTACAGGAGGCCCGTTTACTTCAGAAGAACCCCCCTCTTTTTTGGGGGTTTATTTTTTGTAATATATATATATATATATATATATATATATATATAATTCTTTTTTACATTTTTTTTTTTATTGTTATTTTTTATTTTAGTTTTTTTTCCTCGTAATACCACTGCCGCTCCTGAGTGCCATTGTTGTAACATTATGGAGCATGGTTTAGATCCACTAGCTTAGACGTTTGTTGACCTTTTTTCTACTACTATTGCAATGCCGATGTTCACATTGTTTCATTTGTTTTATCCTCCGGTGATTTTCTCCCGCTGGAATTTCTTGCTCCCCCATTTACTACCCTCGGCTCCCTGCCCTTTTTATGCAGGTTCCCGATGGTAGTCTCGGAGCCTCTATGGGACCACCTGTCGTTCCCCTAGTTCACATTGATAATAGGGTTGTTCAATCTTTTCATGTTCTCTTTGCTCTTTCTGCTACTGTCTTTCTCTCTTTCTCCCTCTCTCTCCCCACGGTAGAAGTGGTTCCTAACCCTGGATATGTCTTCAACATGGATTAGATTGTTGAACTAAAGTTATGGCCCCCTTAAACATTCTTTCCTTGAATGTTCAAGGTTTCAACATCCCACAAAGGCGCACCAAGGCATTGCGCTCCCTTGCGGCTCTCAAATCCCATATAATTTGCCTGCAAGAAACGAATTTCAACGAAAACTCCTCTCCAAAATTCCTAAGCACTTCCTATCCACAATTCTACTTAGCTTCGGCCACAACCAAACAATGTGGAACCCTAGTTTGCTTTAACCGCTCAACACCATTCTCCCTACTTGATCCTTACGGGACATATATCGGATACTACGATTACAGTTTGGGGGAATCTGTAGTGGAGAAGGATCTGGGGGTTTTGGTAGATCATAAGCTCAATAATAGCATGCAATGTCAAGCTGCGGTTTCCAAAGCAAGCAAAGTCCTTTCTTGTATTAAGAGAGGTATGGACTCCAGAGAGAGAGATATCATTTTGCCCCTGTTCAAATCATTAGTAAGACCTCATCTGGAATATGCAGTTCAGTTTTGGGCACCAGTTCTCAAAAAGGATATCGGGGAACTGGAGAAAGTGCAACCAAACTGATAAGAGGCATGGAGGAGCTCAGCTATGAGGAAAGATTAAAGTAACTGAATTTATTCACTCTTGAGAAGAGGAGATTAAGGGGGGATATGATCAACATGTACAAATATATAAGGGGTCCATATAGTGAACTTGGTGTTGAGTTATTCACTTTACGGTCAACGCAGAGGACAAGGGGGCACTCTTTGCGTCTGGAGGAAAAGAGATTTCATCTCCAAATACGCGCGCGCCGCGGCGTCGCTCGGGACCCGGTGCGCGTGCCCGGGCGGCCGCGATGTCCGCCGGGCACCCGCGATTGCCCGTGAATACAGCGGGACCGTGCGGGACCGTGGAGCTGTGTGTGTAAACACACAGCTCCACGTCCTGTCAGTGGAGAGGAGACCGATCATGTGTTCCCAGTACGGAGAAACACTGATCGGTCTCCTCCCCTTGTGAGTCCCCTCCCCCCACAGTTAGAATCCCTACCTTAGGGAACACATTAACCCCTGCAGCGCCCTCTAGTGTTAACCTCTTCCCTGCCAGTCACATTTACACAGTAATCACTGCAATTTTATAGCAACGATCGCTGTGTAAATGTGAATGGTCCCAAAAATGTGTCAAAAGTATCCGAAGTGTCCGATGCAATGTCGCAGTCACGAAAAAAAAAATCGCAGATCGCCGCCATTACTAGTAAAAAAAAAAATGCAATAAATCTATCCCCTATTTTGTAGACGCTATAACTTTTTTTTTACCAAAAATATGTAGAAGAATACGTATCGGCCTAAACTGAGTAAAAATTTTTTTTTTTTAAAATGGGATATTTATTATAGCAAAAAGTAAAAAAATATTGTGTTTTTTTTCAAAATTGTCGCTCTTCTTTTGTTTATAGCGCAAAAAATAAAAACCGCAGAGGTGATCAAATACCACCAAAAGAAAGCTCTATTTGTGGGAAAAAAAGGACGTCAATTTTGTTTGGGTGTAACGCCGCACGACCGCGCAATTGTTAGTTTAAAGCGACGCAGTGCCGAATCGCAAAAAGTGCTCTGGTAAGGAAGGGGGTAAAATCGCCCCATGCTGAAGTGGTTAAGAAAGGCCTGGATACTTTCCTAAATGTATATAATATAACTGGGTACTAACATTTATGGGTAAAGGTGATCCAGGGAAAATCCGATTGCCTCTAGGGGGATCAGGAAGGGATTTTTTTCCCCTGCTGTAGCAGATTGGAGCATGCTCTTCTGGGGGTTATTTTTTTATTTATTTATTTTATTTATTTTGCCTTCCTCTGGATCAACTGTGGGTATAGAATTGGGTATATTGGATTGTACGATATTTTTTATTTTTATTTATTATTTCTTTTTTTTATGGTTGAACTGGATGGACTTTTTTCGGCCTAGCTAACTATGTAACTATGTACAATAGTGTCATGATAATAAAATGGACCTCTGAGCTACTAAGTACTAAAACTCAATATGTGTGAAAATGCTGCCAGATCTAATAGTGATCACTAATCACATAAAAGAATAAAAAAGTGCATATGTAAATATACGTGACTTAGCGCATAACCTTAGTGATCTGTCAAGTGCATGAAATAAATAAATATAAATTAATTGATACCCCAGTAAACTGCTTTAGTATAATACCTAACAGTAAAGTGCATGTGGTACTGTGCATAAATTACATAAAGTGCATCCAATCAAATATATAATGCATCCAATAAAATAATGAGTAAAGTGCAATCAATAAAGTCCTATGCAGTGCAATGATGTACACAATCCTCTGGATGAACGGTATATAAGGCAATAATAAAATGAGTGATCTAGCGATAATAAAGTGAAAGTCAATAAATAAAGTGCACAATGCAGCAATATTTCCAATAGAGAAAATGCAATGTTATATGGGGGGTCCAAGGTCTGCGTTCTTTTATAGCATCATCCTATAGTCAACAATAGGCTATATATCGATTAATGCGCTCTCAGTGCTCCTACCTTAGCGGTATGTCAAAAACGCTTGATATTATGTAAAGATCTTGTCCCCACTTCCAATTGGTTAAACGATGTCCATTAGATGTGGAAAATAAATAACAGCTTGCCATCCATAATGGTATCCACATGTAAAACAGTAAGGCTCCAATAGTGCATTAACCACTAGTAAAATGGCTGCTTACATGTTAAGGATAAAAAATGTGCCAGACTCAGTTAACAGCGGCGTTCCACGGCACTTCCTACGTTGTTTCCGATCCGCGGCACCTACTTCTGGTCCGTCATAACGACTTCCGGTTTGCGGTGTTTACTTCCGGTTTGCGTCCTACGCGTTACATCACGTTGTGTACCCCTTGATCTTACTGATACGTACATGAGTAATCCCCCTAAAATACTGGAAGTGTTTTCCGTTCCAACCTCGCCAAACTCTACTCACCCTCCCAAGACTGACCTTGCTAACGCAGACTCCCTTTTTTCCCATATTTCCCTTCCTACACTTAACCAAGATCAGCAGGATCTATTTGAGCATCATATTACAGACACAGAAGTAACAACTGCCATCAAAGCTTTGAAACCCCATAAAAGGCCAGGACCCGATGGGTTTTCGGCAATCTATTATAAGCAAATTTCACCCATTTTGGCGCCTATGCTTACGAGTGCCTTCAACTCTCTGCTCAGCGGACACTCATTTAGATCTGAAACACTGACCTCTATTATCTCTATGTTACCCAAACCCAAATCAGATTCCTCCTCGTGGACAAACTATTGTCCCATCTCTCTCCTAAACCTCGATATCAAACTACTGGCCAAGATCCTCGCTACCCATTTGAATACTATTATAGGTCAATTAATACATCGCAAACAAACAGGTTTTGTTCCAATTCGTCAAAATGGCGACAATGTCAGGCGCGCCCTCTTGCTCTCACATGCCGTCAAAACCAGACGCATCCCGACATGCTTTCTATCCCTTGACATCAGGAAGGCATTTGACTCAGTCTCCTGGCCATATCTGCATTACACCTTTCAGCGATGGGGTTTTGGGGATCATTTCCTGTCTTGGGTCCCCTCTCTATACAATAGCCCAGGGGCTTACATTAAGTACGCTGGCTATAAATCAGCGATGTTTGACATTTGGAGAGGCACTAGACAGGGTTGCTCCCATTCTTCGCTGTTATTCGCCTTACTCATCGAACCTTTAGCACAACTGATAAGATCAGATCCTGATGTCAAGGGAATATAATTGAGGGACCATCGCCACAAAGTGTGCCTCTGTGCAAACGACATACTTGTCTTTCTATCTTTCCCTCACATCTCTGCCCCCAAACTACTTTCTATATTGGGGGGCTTCGCCAACACATCTCAGGGCTTTGTGTCAACCTGAGCAAATCGCTCTCAATATATCTCCATCACTGACAGGACTCCAACAAGCCAAATCCTCTGTGCCATTTACTTGTGTCCCACACCACCTCCCATACCTGGGGGTACAACTCACTGCCTCCATGTCTGATCTTTTTGCTATTAATTATTTATCCCTACTAAAACAGGTTACCAGCCTCATGGCCCAATGGTCCTCTCTTCCCCTATCCTGGCTGGGTAGAGTCAATGCTGTAAAAATGTCTATACTTCCCAAATTGTTATACCTCTTTATAGTACTTCCCATCCCTGTACCATCATATTTCTCATGCCTTATACAGCGCATTGTAATGTCCTTCATCTGGGGCACCATCAAACCTTGTATCCCCAAATCTACCCTTTACCTCCCCAAACTTAGTGGCGGTCTAGGAATCACACATTTTTCTTCCTACTATTATGCAGCACAACTTGCGCAATTGCCCAAGTACCACGCAGCGAAAGAAACACCTTTATGGGTAGCCATCGAAACTGTAGACTGCGACCCCATATCTGTGGCAAACATGTTATGGCTACAACCGAAAGACAGAATCTCTATCGTAAACCCCATCACAAAACACTCCTTATATATATATATTATATATATATATATATATATATGGGACAAATTTAGGGACTTGCAAAATCTACAATCTCCTCATAACCCTCTCTTATCCTTCCTTAGGAACCCTGCATTTTACCCAGCCTGGGAATCTCCTGCTGCATTCACAGCCTGGTCTGACGCTAATTTACTTAGACTCTACAAACTGGTCTCCAATAATTCTATGCATGCATTTCCTACCCTCTGTAAGACCTACAGTATGGGCTCCCAAGATCATAACTATTCCGCTACCAAATTTTTTATTTTTTTTATGCCATTCCTCAGAACCTGCATCATTACTAAGTCAGATGACACAATTCAAACGTATTTATAAGAGTGACCCCCATGCTAGGGGCCTCATTTCAATTCTATACCACCAATTGAACACCATTACACCAGATAATGCACTTCCATCATACACGATAAATGGGTGCACGATTTAGAGCGCAGATCACAAATTGGTCCAATATATGGCTAGCCACTAGATCCTCCACACCTAACGTCGTAGCAATCGAAAATAACTACACGGTCACATTTGTCACATCACACACGGGGAAGTGTTTGAGGTTGCTCAGCTCTAGGCACCCATGTACATGTCTGGTGGCAATGCCCTGTCGCCCAAGAGTTCTGGAAGAGCATCCTTGAGTTGGCATCCAGGGTCTTAGAAACCAATATCCCCATTGACCCGGCAATGGCTCTCTTGAACCTGAAGCCAGCTGAGCTTACCCATACCCAATTCCAATTACTTTTACAACTTACTACATCGGTCAACAAACCATAGCCAAGGCGTGGAAATCGCAATCTTTGGTTGTGGCTGAAGCTAAACATAGAATGAATAGGGCCCTTATCAATGCTAAAATGACAGCCATTGAAAATAATAAAATATGGAAATTTGAAAAAATATGGTAACCTTGGGTCAGAAGTAACCACCAGACTTCGACAATTCCCTATTACTGCCTTGGTAGTCGAACCCCTCTTTTACTCGCTTGTTGCATGTCCTGGACTGGGACCGCTCTACCGTATGGGAAACCTTTCCCCTTCTAGGCCTGTTCCTCCCTCTTCTCTGCCTGACCCTTTGGGCGTGCGTGCTCTACTGCCGACACTCACTGGCATCACACCTACTAGGATCCTAGACACGCTCACACCCATGCTTCTCTCGTTCATCCCTCTTCTATTTTGATGCCATGTCTCCTTCTATCTGTTACATTTACTGATTTACGGAATTGTCTCTTATCATCATCCACGTTCTATGATGGGTTCACTTCTTGATTTCTATATCAGTACCCACTGTTTGTTCCTTTACGGTTGTTAGTTTATTATGGTCGCAGTTAACCACATTCATAATCTATGTGAACCCCAGACCCCACTCGTCCCTGACGAAACTGTGTTGTTCGGATGTTTGTTAATCCATATGTACTAAGTGAGACGATTCTCTTTTGTTCATGTACGTACTTGTCTTTCCTTTTAATTACAATAAAATTAATTAAAAAGAAAAAAGAAAAAGTGTGGCGCTAAACAAACATGTTTGAACACTCGTCGTAAGCGAGAATGGAAGAATCTCGACTACAAAGACAAGTGTTCAAATTTAATGTGAAGATAATGCGGATAATCAATCCGCTAGCATGACCTAGCTGGTCTGCTTTCAAAAAAGACACAATCACGTGAATATGCGATAAAAGTGCTAAAAAATTCTCAACCAAATCAACGGAAAAGAAATTAATGATATGCACCAGTGAATAATGGTAGTGCCGTTATTAAGCAATTCACTACACGTGAGATCCTCATATGAAGGATAGGACCAGGTCAACAAAAATTCATACAACGTATAAATAATGAGGGAATGTGTAACCACTATGTGTTATCTCAGCACATCACCCACAAACTCAGAGGTGTGCTATTATATGGCATGGAGGTTTAAATAGTACAAAACAGTGATACGTGACTTAAAACAGTGATATAAATAGTGGTTAAGCACTCTTAACGAACGAAAACCATCTATATAAAAAGGACTAACACTGAATATTTCTAGATATAGTTGGTAAACTAAAATGTGGTGCTTACAACATGCGAATATACTGTGAAAATATGATACCACTATGTGTTACCTCACCACATTCCCAACATCATAGAGGGGAGTGTGGAAATAATATGGCTCAAGATAAGATGAAACCACTGATGGATAAATAGACAGCACCTATTATACATAAAACGATAGGGTAAACACATATAAAATATCTCATCTAAGCACACTGTCGCAATGTTGGATAATGTGCGACAAGGTAAATAGCATTAAGTGACTATGGGTATGGAAATGTCCATAAATTAGAAAAGTTCATATAATGGAAGATCACTAAAAGATATCCGTTTATAGGGTTCAAAGGCTGCGTCCTCTTTCATTCGGACTCAATCATGAACTCTGCAGTATAGTAAAGGATTCGGTACGCTTACCACATAAGATGGACGCACTGGATCGCTGTACGTAGGGTGGGACTGAGAGGGCTTGTCAGTCTCCACTCTCCAAACCACAGGAAGTCACCAAGGCCAGACTACAGGAAAAATGTTCACCACTGGAAAAGGTCCTCAGAGCATGTGGAGGCATAAAAACAAAGAAGGAAGAGAGAGCCTCCTCATAGTGTAAAAAGGTCCAGATAAAGGACTCTATTTATTTTGAGGAATGCATCAACATCCACAATAAATTTTTCCGTAAAAATATTCTCTCCATAAAAAATGAAATTTTAAAAACAAAACAAAAACAATGAAGTGCAGTAATGGCAGTATAACTGAAAGGTTCCCCCGACGCGTTTCGTCTGCAAAGACTTCTGCTGGGGTACATTCCAGTAAACTGTCTCTGCGCTGTATTTATACTTACTGAACCACTTGTAATGCATGAACTCATTAGGAACAGCCCCACTTCCGGTTTTACACAATGATGAATTAGCCTCCTTGTTATTGGTTGGACTCAGGCCAATAGGCTATGGTTTACTATAAAAGAGTGCCAAGCCTCATTTAGGGTATCAAATCGTGTGTGTCAAAACGATGTATTGCCCACCGAACGAGCCAGTAAGGATGAGCTATTATAATAACATCACTAGTGATAGGACGGATAGTAATGGCGCCAAAAAAGTGAAAGTTTCCACCTAGTGAGTCACAAGACCTGACCGTCCAATCGCAACTAGCGCTTTTGGCGCCAAAAGCGATCGGGGCGGATGTCAAAAATATCGACCAAAGCGAACTCCAATCAAAGGAAAAGGAATATCAGGTACCAATCACGAAATACGCAAAAAAGCAAGTGAGCGGCAGCCGTCCATCCAGCACCGCACACTTCCGGTAACGTGATACTAGTGGAGGTCACGTGAAATTAATTGACAAGAAAAAAAAAAGATGCAGGCAGAGGTTGGCAACAGGATAATAGGCAGATGAGAAGATATAAACAAAGTCTTAAGGCAAGCCCAGGTCAGGACAGGTGGAATGCAAGCGTGGTCAGGATAAGCCGGGACAAACACAGGAATCAATAAACAGGGCACAGGAACAGGAATACAGGTAAAGCTGCAGATCAGAGAGCAATGCACTAGTGCAGCTGCTGCCCTTTTATAGGCCATTTGGCGCATAGCCATTCGCATCTGTGCGCCTGTGCCCCGGCGAGACGGGCATCTGCAGGACCATGCCTGTGCATGCATATCTGCCTTTGCCTTCGAACTTCAGCTGTGCTATGGCCAGCACGTCCCTGACACTAGTGACCCTCAAAGCTGAGGAGAAGTGACAGTGTGTCGGTTTTAACCTCCCGAGGGAGTACAAGTCACCAGTAGAACTAGGAATCCTTGACACATTCAGTGTGCTGCCAGAAGTTGAGGAGTCCTCAAGTTGTTCAGTTGGATTTCACCAGGGTATCCCATGCTCGCTATCCCTATCCAAGTTCCTGTTCCAATAAAAACCCATAGACTGTTTTTTGAGCCAGTGGAAGAATGAAGAAAATGCTGTGTGCTTGGTTGTGTGTGCTCTAAAGGGGGGGAAATGGGACCAATTTCACCAGTGGATCCTAAGGGGGTGCACTACAAAAGCAAAATTGTTTTTTTAGTTGTGATCCCTCAAAAAGTATAGGCCTGGAACTGAAAGCGCAGCATTTGGTGGAGGGCCTGCATGACTGGGTTGCGGTGCAGGCTACAATCAGGCAGTTAAGAGGTTCATGTGAAATGTGGGTAGGTTTACCTGATTGGATGACATAGGGGGTAGGGTGTGGCTGGGGTGTGGCACCACTGGTCTAGCAGAAGGGGGGAGTTGCTGTAGGTCAGTGGGAGCCAGAGCATCGAAAAAGACACTTGCCTGCCCTCCCTCCCCTAAATTTTTGGAGATTTTTACATGGGCCGTATTGTCCCTTTTTTTTTTTCTTACAGGGGCAACGGGGGCTGTAGAGGGCTATAGCTAGGCGGTGTTTGGGTTGTTTCTGTCATAGCAGAAGGCAGGGATCTTAGGTTTTTGAGGGTGGACAGGGTCAAAAAACAGTAGGTGGAGTGTAATGGGTTGGGCCCATCTCGGTATGGGTGTACCTTCCTTACTCAGTGATGTCAATAAGGGGCTATCGGTCATCGGGCTGCATCAGGTGGTAAATTGGTATATTACATTGTCCCCGTGCTGGTGTAATTGCGGCTGGGGGTTGGGATAGGAATGTGGTGGTTGATACAGCTGATGCGATAGAGGAAAACGTGCCTTCATTAACCTAAGACTCAGGAAATAGTCAGTTAGGTACATTATGGTTATAAAATTATGTTGGTTTATGCAGTATGGTTTAATATGTTATTTTGTGATTTATGGTTTTGTTAATAAAAAGGCTGCTTTGGCCATTTAAATCCAAAGTAAGTGGTTGTGTCTTTACTGGGGTAGTCGGGGGGCATGGACGAGAGATGTAAAGTCACGGCACCTGAAGCATCAGCAATACCTCAGACATGAATAAAATCCTTAAATAAGATGTTATGCAAAGGATATTCTTCAGGCAAAGATATTTGTCTCAACAAGAAAAATACAGATTTCCAGCCAGACATCAATACAAGAATATTGCTGAGTTGAGGCTGAACTTGAGGAATTAGAGCTGAACTCTGGTCACATTACAAGAATTAAATGCTTGTTTAGTCTAGGGGTGCAAGGATAAGGTGTATAATTGAACTTGGTGGACTTGGCATCATTACATACATTGCATGGCTTAGAGTGCCTTAGAGAGGTGTCAGCACTGGCCTGGTCATATGGATTGAGGGAGCCTGCCAGAGACAAGGTATTATACCTTAGATCTGCACCCCTAGACTAAACAAGCATTTCAACCTTGCAGTGTGCAGGGGGGACTCAGTCACTGAAAGGGTAGATTTGATCTAAGTTCCAGGGTTCAGCTTTAAGTCTTATCATTTTTTGTAGGAAACATTTGTAATTTTAATTATTGCAAAAATAATATTTACCACAAAAGGATTAGTCAAGAGTCGTGTGTGTGAGAAAACAGTGTGACGAAATTAAAAAATAATTAACTTCTTCAAATCCTAGCACAGGGTGCCAAATACTTTATCAAAACTAGAAAAAAAATACAGTTTTGCACACTGCAGATAATTCTAAACAATTACAAAAGAATAGCTTATAACATTACCAACAGAAGGGGAAAGGATCAAATTTAATAATGATCTATACATGCATTAGGAGAGATAGTAATGATTTAAGCTTATAGTTTTGTAATGATATTCAAATGAATTAATGGGTTAAAGTCGTATTAAACCCCAAAATTGTATATACAGTAAAACCTTTGGATCTGGTTTATTGTCCATATAAAAAAATTATAGCAATGTGATAGGTTGTGTATCCATAACATGTCCATGTCAGAAACCATGAAATCAGGCCGAGACAGAAGTACAGTTTAAATCACACTTGTTTAATAATAAAAGTAAAAAGAAGAAACATAGTCAAAACATAGCCAAAGTTCAGTAACCGGAACAGATAGTCAGCCAAGCCAGAAGTCAGGGATCAAATGTAGCAAGCAGGATCTGAAGCCAGAAGGGATGTCAGCAAAGCAAGTCTTGAACAGGATCGCAGGAAAGAGTCTCAGTATCTGTGATGTTGACCAAGGCGAAGGCAGAGCTCCTCTGGACTGGACGACTTAAGTAGGCAGTACTGACGAGCAGGATATCATCAACAGCTGAGAAACTGTGGAGAGCTAGGAGCAATTACATGAGAAGCATGAAAAATGGGGAGAAAATTCTTCGATCATGGATGTTATATTCCATGAGCACAGACTCAGTGTTCTGTTTTGCCTGCACTGTTTTTGGGAAGCGTGAAAATGCCTTAAGCAACTGTGGCTTCTGTACATGGAGGAACCTAGCACATCATTTAAAAGAACATGAATATTCAAAGGGGCATTGTGACAATATGACAAACTGGCATGAGCTGCAGAGGAGACTGCAAACCAATACCACCATAGATCAAAGACAACAAGACTTGATGCAGATTGAGATTGAGCATTGTAAAGGTGTCATAAGGAGAGTGATTGCTATAATTTGTCACTTAGCAGAACGCAACCAGGCTTTAAGAGGGACCACAAGTGAGTTGTATGACCCACACAATGGGAATTTCCTGGCACAAGTTGAACTGATGGCACAGTTCGATTCAGTTATGACTGAGCACATAAGGGTTCAAAACCAAGAGACAAGAGTGCATTACTTGAGTGGAACTATTCAAAATGAAATAATTGCACTAATTGGAAACAAGGTACTGGAAGAGATTGTGAGAAGAGTACACAGAGCAAAGTATTACTCTGTTATTATGGATTGCATGCCTGATGTCAGTCATAAGGAACAGCTTTCCATTGTTCTGAGAATTGTCAATTGCGAAACAGCTGTGTCCATTGCAGAACATTTCTTTGGATTTTTAAATATTTTTTAACAAGAAAGGATTTTTAGATATTTGAAGACACAACTGGTAAGGCCATGACAAAATGTCCTGCTTGACCACCTGCAGAAACACAGCCTGAGTCTTTCTAACTGCTGTGGTCAGTCTTATGACAATGGCAGCAATATGATGGGCCATAAACAAAACAGGGTGTTCAGGCAAGAATTTTGCAATTGAACAGCAAAGCATTTTGCATTCCATGCCGCAGTCATACACTTAACCTGGTTGTGGCAGGTGCTGCCAAGTCCTCAATGCTGTCCATCTCCTTCTTTGGTGTGTTGCAAAGACTCTATAACGTATTCAGTTCCTCTGTGCAACGCTGGGCAGTTCTAAAGGAACATGTAAAGCAGCTCACTTTAAAACCTTTGTCAAGAACAAGATGGGAAGCTCGGATTGACTGCATGAAGGTGGTGCGATACCAGTTATCAGAGATCCTGGATGCATTATCTGCACTCCAGATGTTTGCTATAGAGAAGGGGGACTCAGAGACCATGTCCACTGCTAAAAGCTAACATGGTAAGATGAAGACCTGGTCTTTTCTGCTTTGCACAATGACCTGGTACAATGTTTTGCACCAGATCAATCATGTCAGCAAGCTGCTACAAAGTCCAAATGTTTCCATGGAAAAACTTAGATCAGAAACAGAAGGAGTAAAAGACTACCTTGAAGACTTCAGGGAAAATGGGATTGCTTCTGGTCAAACTGATGCAAAAGACATTGCAGAAAATCTGGATATGGAAATGACCCTTCCTGAGAAAAGGCAGCGTAAAAAGAAAAGACAGTCTCTATATGAAGGTACAGAGGACACTCAGTCTACTCCAGACAAGACTTTCAGAAGAGACTTCTTTCTGCCCATGGTTGACACAGCCCTTAGAAGCCTAAGTGACAGGTTTTCAAGATTGAAGGGTATTTATGACCTTTATGACTTTCTGTTCTCAAAGGACAAAATGAAGCAGACAATAAAGAATGGAAAGCTTCATGAACGATGCAAAAAATTGGAAGAAACCCTCCATGACATTGATGCTGATGACTTGGCACTTGAAATCAATTCATCTCTCTACACTTTTCCAGACCATGTAGCCACTTCACCATTTGACATGCTTAATTACATATACAGTGAGAAGCTACTGGATTTGTACAGTAATTTAAGCATTGCTTTGTGTCTACTCCTGACTCTTCCTGTGTCAGGGGCCTCTGGTGAGAGGAGCTTTTCAGCTTTGAAGCTGATAAAAAATTACATGAGGTCCGCCATGGGCCAAGAAAGGCTCACAGGACTGGCACTTACGTCAATTGAGCGTGATGTTCGCCAGTCTTTGGACATGGAGGACATTGTGATTGCCTTTGCAGAAAACGAGGCTTGCAGCAGTTTTAGATAATTTGCACATGTTTGTGAGAACTGAAAAATGTTAATGTGAGTGTGTGTTTTAAGTATGTTGGATTTAGTTATTGTGCACTTTTTAAATGTATATTTGATTTTATGGTACAGTGGTGTTTTTTTTGCAAATGTTCAATTGTTGAAAATGTTCAAATTTTATGCACATTATATGCAATAGCAGCATTTGCACTGTAATATAAAGTGTTGGTGAACTTAAACTGGATCGCTACTGTATCGGCGGTTGCGAGATGACAGCCAGACCCTGTCCCCAACCTGGTAGTAAGGCGCTGGCAGGCGTCTGCGGTCAGCATGGAGTCTGTACCCATCATTAGCATGTCTCAAAGCCTCCTGGACTTGTGCCCAAGTGCAACGAAGACCACAGAGATGCTCCTCTAATGCAGGAATACTCTGTGGAACAAATGAGTCAGGCAAAATGGAAGGTTGGAAACCATAATTTGCCATAAACGGGGACAATCGGGAAGTAGAATTCAAGGCACTGTTGTGAGCAAACTCTGCCCACAGTAATAGGTCTGACCAGTTATGATGGTCAGAAATATAGAAACGTAGGAATTGCTCCAAGGACTGATTGGATCGTTCTGTGGCCCCATTAGACTGCGGGTGATAGGCAGAGGAGAAAGCAAGCTTAATTCCCAACTGTGCACAAAAGGCTCGCCAGAACCGGGACACAAACTGACTACCCCTGTCCGAGACAATCATCTTGGGTAGCCCATGTAAGCGAAAGATCTCCCGAGCAAAAATGGAATCCAGTTCCTTAGAAGTGGGCAACTTCTTAAGTGGAATACAATGACACATCTTTGAGAACCGGTCAACCACCTTAAGGATAACTGTGTTGCCCTGGGAGTTGGGTAACTCCACAATGAAATCCATAGACAGGTGGGTCCAGGGCCTCTCTCCATTGGGTATGGGTTGTAGGAGGCCCAGTGGAAGGTGTTGTGTAGTCTTACTCTGAGCACACACGGAACAGGCAGCTACGAAGGAAGTTACATCAGCACGTAGACTAGGCCACCAGAATTGTTGGGAAATGGCCCAAAAGAATTGATTCTTCCCAGGGTGGCCAGCAGCCTTGGGAGAATGGTAAGTCTGGAGCACAGCAGTACGGAGACTCTCTGGAACAAAGCAGCGGTCACAAGGTTTCTCAGGAGGAGCATGGACCTGAGCAGCAAGAATTTTGTCACCCAAAGAAGAAGTGAGACTGGTGCGAACTGTAGCCAGAATACGATCAGGAGGAATCACAGGAACCGGAACGACTCCATCTTGGAAGTGGAGGAAAACTGTTGTGACAAAGCGTCAGCCCTTACATTCTTAGTACCGGGTAAATGAAAAGCAAAGGGGGGGGGGGGGGGAAATGACACAACCCAGGAATTTAACCTGTTCACGATGGAATTTGCACTTCTCCAATTTACAGTAGAGATTGTTCTCTCTTAGTTTCTGAAGCGACACAACAGACATCTGTGTGGTGGCTCTCCAGGGGCTTGGAAAATATGAGGATATCATCGAGATAAACCACCACACATGACTGCAACAAATCTCCATGCGCCCAATGTACAGCTACGGTGATTCGCCCAGGGGAGCCAACCTGTCGCAGTATAACTGCGGCGGCTGGTCCTTAACTGGTTAAGCTGTAGTAATTGGATTTAGGAGTGGAAAATAGAAGAGGGCAGAGATATGCTGCTAAACGCTAACGTGGCCAAAGCGCATTAACGCCAAAGCAAAATGCTTCTAAAAGCGTGTTTTTACAGACGCTTTTTCCTAGCGTTGGTACTGGCTTTGCAGCTCTGTTTTGTAACATCCTGTGTACATGAGGCCTGTCATGGTGTACATTGCTTTGTGTTTTAGTCACACTGTACTACAAGCACCATGAGACAGCTAATACTGTACACCGAGTCAGCGATGGCAATGGAGCCCTCGTTCAGGAATTCTCCAGTACAGACATAGCTTACCATACAGCCCCGCCCACTCTAATCGTACACATTCCCTTTACTTGCCCTCTATATGGGCAGCAGCTCCACGCCCCCAAAGCCGGCACCTATGGGCGGAGACTTGCTGCTCTCCGAGCTCCAGCACGTTGTACGGCGGTGTGACTCGTACCTTGTTGTCATAGCACGTCACTCTCCATTTATCAGGCCGGTCACAGCTCCGCCTAGCATCTCCACCACGCCCTCTCGTCGTCTCCTCCCCGCCGTCCTGTGGGCGCTACCGGGTGAAGCATGGCGGCGGTGGAGAGCAGAGTGTGTGAGACGGCGGACTGCACCAGCGAGGCCAAGCTGCAGTGTCCGACCTGCATCAAGCTGGGCATCCACGGCTCGTATTTCTGCTCGCAGGTACTTGTCCTATGGCAGGCGGAGGGGGGCTGTGTATTGCTTGGTGTGTATGGGATGTGGGCAGACAGCTCCTGTATGTGCGGATTACAGACAGCTCCCCATGTGCTCAGCACTGGCTGACCTTATAGAGCAAGGAGCACATGGGAGGCTCAGTGATCATAGATGACATTCTATGGAGCTCATCCTCCTTTTACTTCCTGCTGACAACTCGTGTGAATGTCATTTACTTCCTGTGTGCATGCAGTCAGTGTACTGTACCCAGCCATCAGTGCAAGGGGAAGGGACATCAAACCTACACCTAGTCACCAAGAACCATTCTACTTTATTACCATTCCAGTCATCAAGCCCCATTCTACTTTATTACCATTCCACACATCAGGGGAAACCTAGACCTAGTCATCAAGCCCCATTCTACGTTATTACGATTCCAGACATCAGAGAAACCTAGACCTAGTCACCAAGCCCCATTCTACTTTATTACCATTCCAGACATCAGAGAAACCTAGACCTGGTCACCAAGCCCCATTCTACTTTATTACCATTCCAGACATCAGAGAAACCTAGACCTGGTCATCAAGCCCCA